>QPKB01000005.1:12014530-12039799 GCA_003546025.1 Camphora micrantha | reverse complement strand
GCTGAGGGAGAAGCAGGAAGATATAAATACAACACTTCCCCAGGTACAGCATGTGAAAGAAGAGGGGGAGCGGTTTAAGGTATGCTTTAAGCTTTTGGGAATGCCTCCTCAGCTTTGGGTCCCCCGACTCGAAAGTTTTTCTTGAGAATTTTTGAAAAAGGGGATGCACTTGTCTGCAGACTTAGAAAACAAATCTGCTAAGTGCTGCGACCTTCCGTTGAGACGCTGCAGCGCTCTTTGGTAGAAGTGGGCGACCTCATGTCCAGTATTGTCCATGATTTTATCGGGGTTTGCCTCTATTCCCCTCTGGTCGATCCCATGAAGCCAAGAATTTTCCGGGACCCCACACGAAGGCAACTTCTCTCAGGATTCAACTTCCCACATAGCGGTAGAGCCTGAGAGAACACTAAAAGTTTCTTGGAGATGGTCGATGTGATCTTCAGCAGCGAGGCTCTTCACAGCATGTCGTCCACATAAACCTCCATGGTCCGCCCTATCTGTAGGTGAAACATTTGTTCACTAGGCGTTGGGTAGGTGGCGCCAGCATTTTTCAAACCCAAAGGCATGACCCTATAGCAATAGTTCCCCTCGGAGTGATGAACGACGTCTTCTCCTGATCTGGAGGTGCATGTGATCTGGTTATATCCAGAATAAGCATCCAGGAAGGAGAGGAGTTCATGTCCTGTCGTGGCGTCGATGAGGAGATCAATCCTGGGCAAACGGGAAGCAATCTTTTGGGCATGCCTTGTTAAGATCAGTGAAGTCGACGCATAGGCGCCACTTCCCCATTCGCCTTTGTCACCATCACGACGTTCGAGAGCCATTCAGGGTATGCTACCTCCCTCAACAAGCTTCATTTTCTATCAGTTTCCCGACCTCCTGTCCATTGCTTGGGCCCTTTCAGTGGAGGCGCCCCTTAGCTTCTGTCGGATAGGCTTGTGGCGAGGGTCGACATTGAGGCGGTGAGTGGCGACTTCGGGATCAATCCCTTCGAGATCCGCATGTGACCATGCGAAGATGTCTGCATTATTCTTCAGAAAGTTTGGTCAAGCGGCGGACCAGATCTTCAGGAAGAGATGAGCCGATGTAGACTCTTCTATCAGGGAGGTCTTCATTTAGGACCACAGGAGTGAGTGCTTCAACTGGTTCTCCCCTTTCTGTAGTGGTCTCGTCTCTCGGGTCCAAGACTTCAACCTGCAACGCCTCCTGCGTTTTCTTGGTCTTCATTGAGGAGACGTAGCATTTCTCTTGCTGCTACCTGGTCCCCTCTTACTTCCCCGATTCCATTCGGGGTCGGGAACCGGAGGATGAGATGGTAAGTGGAGAGGACGGCTCTTAATGCATTAAGAGTGGGCCGTCCCATTATGATGTTATATGCCGAGGGGCAATCAATCACCAGAAAGTTGACCATGGTAGTGGAACTTCGAGGTGCTGCTCCGGCGGTGATTGGAAGTGTGATGCCCCTAAGGATACACTTTTTTCTCCCGAAAGCCGATTAGGGGGGATTTGACAGGTTGCAACCTTTCCCGCCCCAATTTCAGCTTATCATAAGCTTCTGCAAATAGGATATCTGCAGAGCTACCACTGTCTACCAAGATTCTGTGTACCTGAAAATTGGCGACGGTCATTGTGAGCACCAGAGGATCATCATGGGGGTGCTGGATTCCTTCTAAGTCCTTATCTGAGAAGGAGATGACTTCGTTAGCGCTCAGCCTAGGCGCCTTGGACGGGCGTGCCTCATCGGGATGTCTGGCTTTTCTGATGTGGGCTTTCATGGTTGAGAGCGATTCTGCCATTCCTCCCGAAATGGTCCGGATCTCCCCAATTGGTTGCTGGTCCTCCAGATTGCGAGGTGGGGGTGGTGGCAGTGCTTGCCCCTACCGGCAACATACTGGCGCAGGTGGCCACGCTGAATGAGATCTTCGATCTGCTTCTTGAGTTCAAAGCAGTCGTCGGTGTCATGGCCATGGTCGCGATGAAAGCGACAGTATTTGTTTGGATTTCTGCGGTTTGGGGGAGACTTCATCTTTTCTGGCCATTTTACAGCGGGGTCATCTTGTATTTGGAATAAGATGTGTCCCCACTGAGGCATTGAGAGGGGTGAAGGCTTGTCTGTCTCTCTGAGGAGCCGGACCAAGCCTCTCTCTGACAGGTACCCTCTCTGTTCTGCTTCGCTTATTGCTGTTCTCCTTTCTATCGTCTCTTTCTCGCTCCTTCCCCTTGCCCTCCGGTCTGGAGGACTCTCCTCGCCTTGCCCTGGTGATGTCTTCAGCATTCATGTACTTCTGGGCTTTCGCCAGCAGCTCCGGAAAGCTCTTTGGCGGGCGCTTCATCACCGAAAAAAGGAAGCTCGACGAGCGAAGGCCTCCCAGGAAAGCTGTCATGGAGACCTTGTCATCGGGCTCTTCAACTTGGAGTACCTCCTCGTTAAAACGAGTGAGGTAACTCCTGAGGCTTTCATTTTTGTCCTGCTTTATGCTAAGCAGGTGTGTGGCGGGCTTCTGGTGGCGGCGTCCTCCTATAAAGTGTGAGATGAACGATCTGCTTAGCTCTGCAAAGGTGGAGATGGAGGATGGGGCGAGGTTGGCAAACCATTGCCGAGCAGAACCCTTCAACGTAGTCGGGAATGCTCTGCACATTATCTCGTCCGGAACATTATGCAATTGCATTTTTGTTTTATATGTCTCAAGGTGGTCCAATGGATCCTTCCTTCCATCGAAAGTCTCCATGGATGGCATCTTGAACTTCCGGGGGAGCGGGTAGTTTACCACGTCGGGCTTGAACGGTGTATCCGTTCGCCCTACTAGGTAATCTACTGTTTCTGGTGCCTGTGCCTTCATGGCGTTGAAGACATTGCCAATTTGATTCTGCATTTCTTTAATCTTTTCCTCCCATTGATTGCCCAGCTCTCTGGATCGATCATAGAAGTGACTCCCCACTTCCATGCTTTGATTTTCGTCCTCCTGCTCTTGGAAATGGGGCTCCTCCCTATTAGAAACAGAGAGAGGAGGTGGGAGACCGCTATGATTTGCTCCTCCTGGAGGTGGGGGTCCTCCAACATGGGCTCTACCTTGGGGTAGAGGGACTCCGTGATGGGTACGACCTTGAGGGTCGACAAATAATACTCCGAGAGTGGGGTTAGGAGGAACTCCCTGGGCGCCAGTACCTGCTGGATGGGCGCCTAGGTCCTGGGCGCCATGGTGATGGGCGCCCAGACCCTGGGCGCCCAGGCCTTGGACACCATGGGCGCCCATGCCTTGGGTGCCATGGGGGTGGGCGTCCACGCCCTGGGCGCCATGCGGATGGTCGCCCGGGCGGAGCGCTCCCTTGCGAGGAGCTACTTGGCGAGGCCCTCCTTGTGCTGCTCCTCCCACTTGCACTCCTCCTTGGCCTACAAGCATGAGTTGTAGGATCTGCTGGTTTTGGGCTACCAGCTGCTGCATTGTCGCCAACATCTGTTGGGGAGTGGGATCTGGAGCGGCGGCAACTGGGGGAGGATTATTCAGTGGAGGATTGTCCTCTCCCTCTGGCCTGGAATTATTTTCTTGTCGCCTCGTCGATCTGGTGGTGGTCACCATGATTTGGAAAATGAAGTGGTATGAAGTGAGAATTTTGACGAATCCCCACAGACGGCGCCAAACTGATGATGCCAAAAAGAGTATTCGGGCACCACCGGTCAAGTGTAAGAAAATTAATGTGAGAAATAGAGAGAGAAAATAACAGAGAGAGGGTTTATAGTGGTTCGGTCCTATGTGACCTACGTCCACTTTAAGGTGAAGATTGTATTTATCAAGTGTGTAGCGATTACAGATGGAAAGATGGTGGTAAAGATTGATTGGAATAGCTTGCCCCTCAGTGTGGGTGGGGCTCTTGTTTTATAGTCGTCCCCTAACAGATGGGGAGACTCTTCAGCAGCGGACGCTACCTTTTGGCGGAGTCTCCGAACCGCCCTCAAGTGACGAGGCAGATAAGATATCCTCCGCAAGACTTGGTAAAAACAGGTTAGAGGCAACGACGCTCTGACTTCGTACTTCGTGGATTCGGACCCGGACCTACCCATGACGAGTGGATCTGGACCTGGGCTCGATACGGACTCGGGTCATTTAGACCTGACCTAACATCATGAACTGAATCTCTTGGACTTGACCTGTCATCACGGTTTGGACCTGACCCGTCATTGTAGACTGAGTCATTTGGGTCTGACCCATCAGTTACTATACTACATAATAGATTTATGTTCAATCTGTGGAGGGGTTGCCTTCTTACGTAGCCACATAAAATCTATACATTTGATGGAATTCACTGTTTGTATTCCTGTGTGTGTGTAAATACCTTAGTTCTAGGGGTGCTTGTATTCTTAAGACTTAACTTGGGCTTGGACTTCATGTACTTGAATTGGGCTCCCCAAATTACATCATTTTTTTCAAATATAACCTTCATTTATAATGTATAATATGTAAATCTATCATATTAGCCGGATTCATCTGTGGACTTTTCAAATTAATAATGGACCCACCCAGCCAAGTTGACTCATATCTTTTCGGGCTCTGGCTCAGGATCTGACTCAGTCTACGCAAGTATGCCACTGACAGCTTGTGGTGGGTTAATAACTGACCCACCCAGCCAAGTTGACTCATATCTTTTAAAACCACTGTTTATATTTTTCTTTTTCCTTGAACAAAACTTCTTATTTTTGGCTGCTGTGTGTAGAAATCTGACTCTTTTTCTTCCTGTTTTTAATGACAATGCAGGGAAGGAAGAGAATGGAAACTATCTTCCCTTTTCAGTGGCCAAAATTTATGGGCTGCTGCATTGTGTACTTTTCTCGTTGTGTATAGGCAATTTGGCAGGAAGTAGAAGGCTTATACAAAATGATGGTAGAGAAGTGAAACTCTTTGTTGTTCACACAGTTAAACAATGTTTCTCCCTGCTTGTGCCTGATTGAGTGTATTTTTCTTGAAATAGCACCAAATGCAATTATATCCACAAAAGAAATATAATCGATGCTGGTTATTTATTTTCCATTTTCTTTTGATTTTATTTCCATAAAAAGGCAAGGTCATTTTATGCTCATGCTTGGAAATTGACCTATAGTGTTCATTTTTAGTACTTATGGCATCAATCTTATGTATTCCAATGCAAACAAATTGACCCCAAAAATGTTTTAGGGTTAATGAGTTAATAACAAACTAACAACGATGGCCCGTGTTTAGCCCGGGCCAAATAATAAAAATATATTTATATTTATTATTGTTTAAAATAATATGATAAAAAGTAATATAAAATATATATTATTTAGTAAAAAAAAGACTAAATGAGTTTATTAATAAAATTTATATTGAAATGTTATTGTCATCTAACTTTGAAATTACAATAAAAGACTATATAAAAGAACAGAATGCTGATAATTGAGAATTTTAACTATAAAGACTAAAATATAAAATAAAACACCACTGCACTAGATAGATATATGTCAATCTTTCATTAAATGAGTCCCGTAGATAATTTAATAAACTTAAGACGGCTATGATCTTTAATCGATCAAGTCATACATAAATTGGTACAGTATTTATTTGGTAGGTCCCACTAAGATGGTGCATGGATTCAGATTTATATATTGAATTCCATAAACCTTATGTGGAGTAACACATAAGTGAAAGATGTTGATATTTTTGGGTCATAAGATTTACATAGTGGGCCCCTTAGAAGCGTCTTTTGTGTTATTTTTGCAAGATTGAACTTTAATTGCATTTTGCAACCACTTTATGGCAGCATGCAATTTTAATAAGTTGGCCCACCAATGCATGGCACTCCGTGCACATGGTATCACGCATTTTTTTTTGGGACCATTGATCACTTAAGATATGGTCCACATGAAGTAATATCAAATTAGGGTTACATCCATGCAACTACATTTAGTAATGTGCAGATGGTATCACGTCATTTTTTTTACTTTTTTTTTGGGACCATTGATCACTTAAATTATGGACCACATGAAGTAATACCAAAGGGATACATCCATGCAACTACATTTTAGTATTGATTTTCACATAACCCTCTACAAATTTCTATAGGGAGCCCAATAATAGACGGCCCTACACATGCATCGCATCACATGATCTTTCAAAATATTATCCATTTAAAACATGGCGCACATCATGAAAGATCAAAATCAATAATAAAATAAGATATTAGTTATTTCTAGAATTGTAGATAATTGATTTGAGAGATTTTAGGATTGGAGTTGGAGATAGATAATAACATGAGAGATTTTAGAGAAGAAATGGAGTGAATGAATTTAAACAAGAGAGATTTAAGGAGTGGAGGATTAGAAAAGTGAAGTGGGAGACCAAAGCAACATGTATCTTTTGTTTCTGAAGATCTATGGTGTTGCTGACGTGACGCTCTATATAGCCTCTTCCCCTATTGCTTTAATATATACTAGCAATAAATGCACGTGCTAAGCCCGGGTCAAAAATAAAAATATATTAAAATTTTAAGAATTATTTTAAAATTATTATTAAGATAAAATAAGTCTAAAAGAAAGAAATTTATTGTCTTTGAATATTAAAATCTTTAACATGTAATGAAAATAAATATAATATGAAGTAAACTTACGTAACATATCGACCTCTTGAATTTAAAGGCATTGACCATTACAAAAGAATGAATGTGTGTCTATATAGGGGTAACTCTCCTAAGCTAAAGCTTAGATTAAGGTAAACTCAAGTTTGTGGTGGGGCCCACCTGGCAACCCACATGGGTGTGGTGATGGGGGGATTTCAAGGACTCCCAGGGACCCTTCTCTTTGCAAAAAATTAGTCTCAATCGTGGTTTCTACCATCTCCATCTTGCCCCAAAAGTTTAATGGTCAACAATCCATTCAGATAGGTATACAGTCGATCCAACAGTCCAGTAAATCCAGATCTCACCAAAAAGCAAGTGGACATGTGTAATTTAGGGAGGTAGTGTGTTTGGTCCATTTGGATGGACCAAGGGTGGGCCCCACAAGAGTAAGCTTACAAAATTAAATAGAGAGGCATGGTGCCCGGGCTCAAAAAAATATAATGAAATATGTAATTCTTTTCTGAGATATTATTGGAAAAGAACAGATTTTATAGAAATAAATAAGTAGTTTATATTTATTTTTTATATATATAACTTTAATAAAAAAGAAAAAATAACTTGGTGGTGTCACATGATGTAACATCTAACGGTGGGCCTCATGTCCTAATTCCTTCAAGGTGTGTCCAATTGGACAGTGGGACCTTACTGATGTGTCATTCTGAGGATCCTTAGTGGGGTCACATGATGTAACATCTAAAGATAGGCCCATATCCAAATATCTAAAGGTGTGTCCAATTGAACATTTGGACAGTAAGCCCTTGTTGATGTGGTGTGCCAAGGAGCATTGGTGGGGGTCACGTGTTGTAATATTTAAAAGTGGGCCTCTTATCCTAATTCATTAAGTGCATCATGATCTGTTTAAAGGTGGCCTCATTTACAACAATTATTAAAGGCAAGTCTCATATCAACCCTTATACTATTTCATGTATATATAATTAGAAATGAAATGTATTCTTAATATGCATTTTAATAAAAAAAATATAATTATTTCTAACAACTCTTTATTTCTTGTATGATTACTGAAAATGAGTCATATGCATAATATCATGTTAACCTATATATGAATGTTGATATGAATCTTTTTTGCATTAAACCTAGACCGGTAATGTCTTTCCAATTGTATGATGTTTAATTATATACTTAATTTGATCTTAATTGTATGGTGTCTTCCCATCCACCTCACTATAGGCTTTGTCGATAGCACTGCACCATCCACACCCATCTCATTCTTCACGTACATGTATGCCATGTGTGGGACATTAGAGAAGCTGTGAGGTTTGATTGTAATGGTGGGCCAAGCATGTCCATAAAATCGGATGACTTTTCATATATATATATAAATATATATAATAACTATTATTGTGAATTCACTCTTTAACCTTGATTCTTGTATATTTATCCGCATATTAATAAACTATAATGGGCATTAGAATTGAGCAACATTATTTATGATGGTGGGTCACAACTAATCATGATGGAGGGTTTTCAGGAAAACCAATAAACACATAATTGTGCACAATCGTTTAGAAGAACATGCAATGGATTTGGAGCTTAACAAATTAATTTTGTACTTCTATGGCCCACCTTGACTATTGATCATTAGAGTCCATTATTTTCTGTTCGTTGAACGTTGGATTCCTCCTTGTAATTAACGGTTTAGATCATGAAACTAATGGTCTTGATACAACTCTATATTGGTTGGTCCCTTTTGTTGGGTGTTCCATCATCCGTGCCGTTGGTTTGATGGGCCAAGCTAAATGGTAGTGCCTTTTGAAGATGTCTATCAATCGGGAGATCAAAGTGGTCCCCACAAATCCATTTGTTGTTTCTACTTTATATAGATGATTGATTTATTCTTATATCATGATAATTTAGTCATGCCCATTCTCTCTGACTATGAACACCATGAAAGTGGGCCCCACAGACATTTATTAAATGGAGTTGATTCTAATCTTGGAAGGAAAACGAGATAAGGCTTACTTTAAAATGGGAGTAATCGAGATTTTAGGAAAAACAAATCCAAGGAGTTTTGTTCCTACAAACAGTTGTGTGATCCGGATTTAAGATTATAACTATTCCTATGATTAAGGGAGTGGATTTGAGGATATTTGTTTGGGTTGAGATTTTAAGGGAGGAGACTTGTTTAGAAGGAGTGTAATGCCCCACATTAAACCTAAAGCTCTATGTGATTTTATATATAAGTAGTTTTCTGAAACGAGAAATTATGGGTGCTGACGTGGCACCCCTCATGGCCCTCCTCTCTATTTGCTTTAATATATGTGTGTATGTATATATGTGTGTGTATGTGTGAGGCCCGTGCCCAAAATGGGCTAAAAAAACATAAAAGAAGATTTGTAAAGGAAGCAAGATGAGAGAAAGAGTAAGGAAAAGATAAATATTTGGAGTGATTAGACAGGCCGATAATGATATAGTAATGGCATAGCGGTCAGGAAAAAAAAAAAGTTAACAACACTAAGCTATACAAATTTAGGTTAAAATATTAATTTAATTAAAGTTAAATTAATGATGGAAGACATACAAATCATTACCAAAATTATTCTATTTAAAAATATAAGATAATAATACTAAAACTATAACATAAAATTAAATTTGTATATTTATCTAGAAAACCTAATATTATTTTAATTTTAATATTAATGTTAAATAAACAATTAATTTAAATATTAACATGGTAATGTTAACAATAATTTACATTACATCTTATATCATGTTTATTTTGATGGGATGTGATTGAACTTGTGGGGTTAATCTAATTTCATATTAAAATCCAATTTTTTACTCAAGCCAAACCTAGTTATATTTAGAACCAAACTTGATTTTTATTTAGATTAAATTACTTGAATTAAAATGAATCTAATTAGACAAATATCTGATTTTCTCAAATTTCTCAAGTTGTGTTAAAATATTAACTATAAATCTAATTTCTTAATTTATTTATTTATAATTAATTTATTTAAATATTTAAAATTTTTAATAGGTGAATCCCATTTAGAATCTTGATTCTCCCATTAGTGTTTGGTTAGGAGTAATAAGGACAGAAAGGCGTTTTTAAAAATGGAATGGAAGAAAGCAGCCAATTCGGTTTTGGATTTACGAAGGCTTTGTTTGTTGCTTACCTTTCCAAACCACTTTTATCTCCTGTCACTACTTCAAAAGAAAGAAAAGTAAGGGGTGAAAAGTAATTGAACGGTTTAGATTTGAAAGGTGACCCCAACAATGTAACTTTACATGGACGGACTCGTCCGGAAATGATAGACTTATTTCTAAAAAGTCAACTTGACACAAATCACGAATATCCACTTCCCAATCCATTGGTTTCATCACCCCCCAAGTCTCTAGACGAAGAAACATATGAAGAAAACATCTGAAATTGGGCCATTCCTAAAACCTATCAATGAAACCTATGTGTATAATTCTATTTGCTCAATATCGATATCCTGTTGTATTAGCTCTATGCCGGATTTTACTCCGATTAAAGTTGGACGTAGTGTCACATTGATCACTTGCAATATGTATTACTCAACTGAAACTCAACTAGACGAGACCATGGAAGCTGTTGAAGGGGTGGTGTCCCCCGATATGAACATGAAGCTCCTCGTGCCATACACAGTCGTCGAAGTCAAACAAGCGGTCTTTCAAATGCACATGTCAAAAGCGCCCGGCCCAAATGTCATGTTTTGCCTCTTCTTTCAAAAATTCAGGCTTATTATAGGTAAAGATGTTGTTCACGCTGTATTATTTTTTCTTATCTCGGGTCACATGTTGAAAAAAGTTAATTTCACCCACATAGCACTTATTCCAAAAATTAAGAACCCCACAAAAATGTCAGACATATTAGCCTATGCAATGTACTGCATAAGATTATCTCAATGTATGTAGCTAACTTGTTAAAGACCATTCTCACATTGGTAATCTCTGATGCCCAACGCGCATTTGTATCGGGGAGACTCATAACTGACAACATTATTTTTGCATATGAGGTTCTGAATCACTTGAAGGCTAGAAAAAGTGGGCAGAAATGCTCTATGGCCATCAAGCTTGACATGAGCAAAGCCTACAATATGGTGGAATGGGATTTTTTGGAACAAATTATGCAGAAAATGGGATTTAAAGCTAGATGGATCAATCTTGTGATGGAATGTATTACAAACCCATCTTACGTTGTTCTCATCAATGGGAAGCCGCATGGCTACATTTTACCCTCGAGAGGCATCAGACAAAGGGACCTGCTGTCCTCTTAACTTTTTCTTCTTTGTGCATAGGGCTTCTCAACCCTTCTCAGAAAAGCAGAGAGAGACAAAAGACTGAGTGGCATTTCCATTAGTAGAGGGAGCCCAAGGCTTTCCCATTTGCAATTTGCAGATGATAGCTTGTTGTTCTGTTAAGCAAACCCGGAAGAGTGCAGGCATTTGTTGGAGGTGCTAGCTTTATATAAACATTCCTCAGGCCAAAAAATCAATTTGGAAAAAACAGCTATTTTCTTTAGCAAAAATACAAGGGCAGATACTCGAGTAGAAATTCAAGGGATCTAGGGTGCTCAGGTAATTCTGTAATATAAAAGATATTTGGGGATGCCAGCAATGGTGGGGAGGTCCAAAGAACGTGCTTTTTTGGGCCTCAAAGATCGAATAGCCAAAAAACTTCAAGCTTAGAATGAGAAATTTTTGTCTAAGGCAGGAAGAGAGGTCTTGATTAAAGCAGTTGCCCAATCCATTCCCACGTTCACAATGGGCTGCTTCAAACGACCAAAGAGTTTTTGTGATGAAGTAAATGCCATGATTGCCAAGTTCTGGTGGGGCAGCTCCAGCAGTGGTAGAAAAATCCATTGGAAGAAGTGGCAAAAGCTTTGTACACCCAAGGAAGAAGGGGGATTTGGATTCAGAAACTTTCATGCTTTCAACCTAGCTCTTTTAGGTAAGCAAGGGTGGAGACTCAGTCAAAACACGCATTGATTAGTTTATCGGGTTTGCAAAACCAAATATTTCCATAGTGTTCTTTTATGGAATCCAAGATCGGTACAAATCCATCTCTCATTTGGCGTAGCATCCTCACGGCTCGGGACACATTACATGAAGGTATGATCTAGAAAAATGGAGATGGAAGGACCATTAAAATCTGGGAAGATAAGTGGCTGCAGTGCACTCCAGGCCGAAAACCAAATGGGCTTGATGTGAAGTTTGTGAGAGAATTAATTGATGAAGATCGGAGCTGGTGGAATGAGTATATCATTAATGGAGCCTTTGATGCCAAGACAGCTCGGGTAATAAAACAAATGGTATTGGGAAATCTCAATAGATCGGATCGCGTAAGATGGAATGACACCTCCACGGGAGAATACTCAGTTAGCTTAGCTTATACGCAGGAACTTAGGATAGAAAAGGCAAAAGAGGAGAGGGAAGCCTCAGATGCAGAGGAGTCAAAAGGAATGTGGAGAAGAAGTTGGAAACTATAAATTCCGGGTAAAGTTCATCATTTCCTTTGGCGGGCTTGTAATGAAGCTTTACCGACTAGACAGTATCTTCAAAGAAGGAAAATCCTTGAGGATCATCGCGGCTGTATATGTGAAGGTGATGTGGAAACTATGACCCATATTCTATGGGACTGTCCAATGGCAAGTAGTGTATGGTCTTTGTCTTGCGCCAAGCTGCAGAAACGTCACGTCTCCATGGAAGAGTTTCAGTGGTAACAAAGTCCTTAATGGAGGTGTTGTCCGAGGAAGAGCTGGAGGAATGGGCGGTGTTAACGTAATCGTAGTCCATCTGGAACGCCCGTAACAGTTTTATTCATAATGACACCCAAATCTCTCCCCCTATCATCTTTGATAAATGCATGAGCTTCCTTCATGAGTTCCAGCAATCTCAAGTGTCGAATTTTATCTTTTTTTGGAGTCATCATCTGATTGTGCGAACGAGGGCTGTTAATTTTGTGTTTGTATACAGACACGTGTTACTATGCTTTCTTTGTAGTTTTTCGGAGCCCTCCTAGGGGTCATCCCCCCCCTCCCTTCTCTGTGAGCTGTCTTAAATGGCGGGTCAGTGCTCCAGAGGTGTTACTTTGTGTACTTTATGTTTTGTTCCCAGTTAATAAAACTCATCTCTATCTTTATTATAAAAAAAAAAAAAATCTAGAGTCAAATTGTATGCATATGCATGACTAACCTGATGCTGTTAGTAGAGAATGAAGCGTTACCCCGGTAGTAAGGCGTGGCAGTTCTCACTTGGTTGCCTAGAATTTGATCCCCGACAAGCTATCTTTCCTCACCCAAAGGCCCCTTACCTCACCTTAGGTCTTCTTACCTCACTTGAGGGCTCTCCCACTATTGTGGGATTGATTGGCCCTCAGCTACGTGCACGAGGGCAAAATTAGGTTTTTTTTTTTTTTTTCATGAAGGACCACCCTAAAAACCCATGTGAGGCATGCAAAGATAAAAGTGGGGAAAGAATTATTCAATAAAAAAAAAAAAGATCAACTTTTAAAAAACAAAGAAATGGATAAAAAATTATAATGAATTAAGTAAAAATACTAAGCCTTTTTTCCTTGTGAAGGAGAACAAAAAAATTATACAAGAGAAATTCAATGAGTGCAAATTGATAAAAAAAAAAAAAAAAAAAAAAAAAAAAAAAAAAAAAAAGGGATTTTGAACATGTTGTATGAGCAATGAGTTATTTTAGTGAATTATTTTAGATCGACTTGGTTTTTTCCAATTTGAAGAAGGTTGTTGCAAAATCAATGTTGATACACCTCATCTCCCCATTGAAACATAAATAAATAATAATATGAAAGAAAAGGTATTGAAAAGCAAAGAATACCAAATAATTAACAAATGTCATGAAGCAATTCCAATTGGTTGCTAGTAGGGCCGGCAAACGAAAGTTATCCTGCCAACCCGACCCGACTTGACCCATAAATGACCCACTCAACCTAACCCCATTTAAGCAGGTTGGGTTAGGGTCAAACTGCTTAACCCGCAAGTAATAGGGATGTTCATGAGACTGCTTGGGTAGGGCTGAGCGATATCCAGGCCCATCCTGAATTCTAAATTATCAGCCCAAGCTCCAATTGGGCTTTAAGTGGCTGGTCCAAGCCTGACTTATCTGGAAATGAGTAAGCCTGAGCTCAGCCCAAGTTTACCTTATAAAAATAAGAAAAGGGCCAATTTATATGGTTTCAAGTTGTAGCCCAAGTGGCGACAACACTCATGCACGACTTCGATTGAAGGCGTTTAAATAATCTTTCCATCCCTTTCCACTAATTATTTCACGAACACCCTTAACAATTAACCCTCGCATGTTCATGAAATGAAATTGAGCTTGGTTAAAGCATTTATAAATTGGCTAGAGTTTGAACGAATTGGTTCGATGCATGGGAAATAAAAAAAGATTAATGGACGTTGGTCCCACTTTTGCCCAATAGAAAACTAGGTATAGATGAGGGATGTCCATTTGAGTGGATCGGATTTTTAATAGGCAGGCCCCATAGTTTGAGGAATTCTTATAAAGGGCCAATATTTTAGAGGTATTTCTATGAGAATTCCTAACAACAATAAAGGTTGTTGTCACCTAATAAGAGCCTTTTTTTTTTTTTTTACAACTGAGTGTGTCCCAACTCGGAAGCTACGGGTTCGAGCCCCATCAATCCTGACCTAGAATCCGATGAATCCATTAACTCATCTCCCCATTTTCTGCGAAGAAGGGGGACAAGGAGCATGATTTAATCCTCGAGGGATCCTTATTTCTTTCATGTTTTTCGTTTCGCATTTCTCATCGCACAAATATGGGACTTTCAATTACTTCAACTATTACCGATTGATGGGTAGAGACATGTGTAGATTGATCGGCGATATCACCCTATTTAGATTTCAAGAGAGACCCTACGGGTCAAGCAAAACTAATTCCTACGAGCCCAAGCAATTCATAAGAGATTTGAATTCAATGTTTGAATAAACTTTTGGCCTAAATAATCTTCAAATTTGTATTTTCCAAAATTTTCGAATTCCTAATTTCCAAATAGCAACATTGTTATTGAGCATTTGTAAAATGGGGACTGAATTCTTGCAAATAAATGGGCTCTAAGCGAAAGGAATGTATCCAATGTTTTTTTAAAAGGCATCCCATGTGAGTACGTCGAAATGAGTTTTACGATCCAATCTGGTACATGAGGCCGATGCTCCGGGCGAGCTTCTGCCTTCAGCCGCCGAGGGACACGCCGACGAGGAGGACGGGATGGTGGTGGGGTGCATACCGGTGTTCTTCGAGGAGATGTCGGCGAAGGCGCAGTTCGGTTGGCACATGACATGGCGGAGGAGGAGTAGAAGGAGTTCTCGGTGTAATTATACCGAAGGAGAAGGTGGTGATGACTGATAAAGGGTGTGATGATTGCGGAGGTGCCGATCAGATTTTCAATAACTCGGGACCCATTTCTTAACTAATCAGTGGGAGAGAGCTGAGAGCTGGTCCCATCAATGTCAGAGGAATTGGAAAAAGACAAAAAGGGAAAAGGCGTTTCCACTTCCTTCTCTTTGCTTGGGTCCTATTGTTCTGTTTCCACTTCCTACTCAATGCATCGACCAATCCAAAGCAAACACACATCGTACCAAGGAAGCTGAAAAGGAACCAGGAATCAAGGAAAGAACACATTAACGACTCTTCGAAGACTCCCAAGTCTACCGACTAATACGGAAAGGAGATACCGGTCTCGTTTCTTCCTTCCTACGTACTCACGCTATCATTATTCTCACTCTTGTATAAATTCCATAACATACCTTTCCCATTCCTCATTTCAATACAAGAGAAAAAGAGACAACTTTGAAAGAGAAAGATAAAGAGGGAGACAGAGAATTCTTCTTACATTTGATCTGCAGGTGTTTTACTGCTTTGGTAGGAAGTTGGAAGCTTGATTGCCTTTTTTTTTCTCTTGGATTTTGAATTTGTTGAGATGGTATTCTGACTTTCTAGTTGGAGATGTTTGGGGTGTGTATTTGGAGAAATGTGATGTAATTTGTTTGATGCAGGGAAAGGAGAAGAAGCAATGGAGAAAGGGAAATTACAACGAGATTTGGCGGATATTGTGCTCAAGTGGCCCATCAAAGATGTTCTCAACGAGCACTTGTTCAAAGACCAGGTATGTGAATTGTTTTTTTCTCATTTCATGATAGATAATGTGCCACAGAAATCATAAATGTAATTGATGATCAGCGCTCAAAAATGGCGGCCCCTGTTTCTGAAATTAGTTTGTCCAATCCAAGCTAAACCCATTGTTAATTACACTGATTACATTTTAATAAAATTTAAAAGGAAAAACGATAATGGAGTGTACTTTTTATCTATTTTCTTGTTCTTCTTCTTTTTTTTCTTTTTTTTAGAATTTTACCCAGAAAAGTCTATTTGCACTTTGTGAAGACCAAAAATGTCCTCAAACTCCAATATTGAAGACCAAAAATGTCCTCAAACTCCAATTTCGACCAAAAAGGTCTTAAATGGAGATATCTTCGCTCATGTATGCTTGTGAAGTACGATCTTTTTGGTCTTTACAAGGTTTCAGGGGACTTTTTCAGTAAAATTCTCTTTTTTGTACCTTTATCCCGTAGAATCCCAATTTTTAAATTTGATTTCGAGTTCGCATTTTAGAGGTGGCCCCACCGTTATCTACAATCATGACCTCAGAGGATGTATGTGTTTCACACATAATCAATTATGCTAATTCCTAAAGATGTGAAATTAGTCCCACTAAACTGTTTAGATTTCAAATTGTAAGCCAAGCTTGGACTCCTGAAGTGTGACTACTTGCTTGATGTATAGTTCATTTTATTTTATTTTTTATATATAGTTCTCAGATCAGTTTCCTGAAAAATTATAAACGGAAATTGAATTGATTCAATCCAAACCAAAATTTATCAATCTCCCTGATCAAACAAACAAACCAACAACTTGCCTTACACAAGTTTAAAATTGAATCAGGAATCTATGAGGCTATAACTTAGAGAAAAATGGAGTTAAAGTAGTGGAACCCATAGTAGGCCTCCATACTGAAATCCAAGCCGTTCAAAATAAATTCCTTCCAAGTGTACTGGGGTATCCTCAAAGTGTATGTAAATCCAACATTGTTCCACGGTTGGATTAACTGTTTGATAAAAAAAAAATTGTGATTAATACAATTTTATTTATATTTATTAATATGTTTTTCATCAAATGAATAGTGGAACAAACTCGGATTGACGTAGAATTTGAGGATACCCCATATACTTGAAGGGCATTCATTTTGAATTGTTTGGATTTCAATTGGTGTACCCCACTGCAGAGTTTCACTAGTTTAACCAAAGATTTCTCTAGTTAAAGCTTGAGGGATTAAAGACCCTTAAAAACCATGTTTTCAAAATCAGGGGTTGCGATTTTTTTTTTTAAGTTATAATAGTAATCATCATAATCATCAAGGCCTTATCCCTAATTATTTTGGGATTGGCTACATAATTTCTGTTTCTCCATTTTAACCTATAGGAAATTTTGTTTCTTTATTTTGACCTATCAACCTATCCCTAAGCCGAATCCTCGGAGGTGTTGCACCTTTCGAGATCAACTTTACTATTTGTCCGAACTATGTTATTGGTTTTTGTTTTTGCATTCTAATATATCGTAACCCCAATTTTTAGAAAGATTGCACTTCTTCAGATCCAATTTTACTATTCGTATCCATATCTTCTTCCGCTTAGTGGCATCCACCTATATAGCATAATAATAATAATAATAATAATAATAAATCTTTATCCTCTACTCAATTGAATACTTTGCAGGTGGCAATGGTCCCAAATACATTCCAATCCATACACCATTATTTCCAATCATTTGTCACACCTTTGCTAGAAGAAACTCGTGCTGACATGTGTTCAAACATGAAGAATCTCTCTCAAGCAACAACTCTCATAATAGAGGAATCCAAGCGTCACCATAAAGAAGGTGGCTCCAACCGTCGCCATAAAGAAGGCGGCTTTGTATAACATCAAGGTCAAGGTCAGACCCCTTAAAAGCAGCACTTCAACCTCAACTTCAACTTCAACTTCAACTGTGGGTGGTAAAGAACCTTACATTCCAGAGAGAGACGATGTCTTTGTTTTAACAGAGACAAAGCCTAAAGTTGCTTATGATCTATTGAAAGAGCCAAGTTCCTATCATGTTGCTGTAGTAACCTATGTTAAAAGAGACCAAAGTGGCCCAAGTTACTATGTCCGGGTTAAAGCATCAAAGCCCATTGTACTTCCTCAAAGTGACAACAACAACAGGTTTCTTCTTGCTGTTTTGGTGATGAACATCAAGACCAACGGTCGGATATGGAAGTCTCTGTGTTCGGACCCAACCATGCATAGGAACTCAAATGTGATCAAGGATGTGTTGCAGCCTGATTCCATGGTGAGCCCATTCCATCTGATCAGTGATTTTTTATTTATAGCCAGGTGTCATGTTGTGATTATTTTTGTAGGCTTGTATCCTTATCCCATCAACCTGGGGTGACTCTGGACTCTCCTTGATGCTTCCAATGAGTGGAGTGCAGCTCCCGCCTATTGAAATACCTGTGTAGCTCAAAATGAATGTCCTCTTTGTGTGATAAATGTCTTCAAATTTTACCCCCAATAGTCTGTCTCACTGTAAGAAGGTGATTGACACAATCTTATGGGGTATATGCTTTAATCACATTTTTACCATATATTTAATCTTACAATGGGACCAACTCCTACGAGTGTAAATTTGTGGAAATCAGGTGCATGAAAAAGGCATTTATTTTGAGTGATTTAGATTTTCAAAATGTAGGCCCTACTGTAGAGTTCCACTCCTTTCACTCAAGGGAAGCATGACGGAGACACTCAAGGGACCTGGTTTACAATTACCACCACTTTGCTAGCTTGGGGGTATATTTTTAAATTTTGGTTTTTATTAATTAGGATGTTATTGGGAAATGCCACAGAAATAAAAAATAATTGTTTAAATTAGTAATAGAATATAATATAATTGATAAATATTTATGGGATTGGAGGAAAAATAAAAACTATAAATTCTCATGTGTATATACATTAGTTAGAAATTCTGACTAGAAAATTATGTAATTTTGCTGATAATATGGATAAAGGATACCAATGGTTCTCTTAATATTAGAAAGGACACTAATGATGTTTGATGTGCAAAGGATATGTTGCTTAACATTTATATCTATTGCTGTTAATAATACGTACAAGTAATCGACATGAAACTCCAAAAAAAAAAAAAAAAAAGAAGAAGTGATGTTACAGTTCCATTGATATAATTGGAATTGTTTTCTAGTCAATTGCTTATAAATGATATGATAATGAAAATTTTAATTCCAGTGTCATGGTTTCAACTGGAAACCCTCCTCATTTTAACAGGTGCTCGTGGGCCTGTTCAGCCCCATTCTGGTCTAAGATTGGCTACATTGGGCTGGATTCTGGCTCATCTTTTAGGATTGTGGACTGCACTTGGTTCTAACCTTCTTGCCTGATTGTTAAATGGGACTGGCCTGGTCTAACATTATAACTGTTGTTTCTTTGTGCCAATTTTTTTTTAAGTATAATTTGATGCAGATATTAAAAAAAAAAAAAAAAAAAACTAACATAATTCCATTATTTATATATGACAATTGTATCAAGTAGATATCTGCAATTCCTTTTGATAAATTTTGTTCTTTGTTTCTGTTCTTTTTTATTTCATTTGTGTATAAGGCAATAATGTTTCACTAGGACTTGGGTCACTAGTCACAACTCACTTATGCTGCTCTTAATATTCTTAATGACAGGTTGGGGGAAGATGTAATTTATGTTCTTCTAGACATGATATCCGTGTCAGGGGCATAAATCTGCACAAAGAATTGCTTTCATTTGGACTGAATGAGTCACAAATGGATGCAGTATTAACTTCTCTATATGCAAGGCGATGCAGTGGCAATCATTCAGTTAAACTTATCTGGGGACCCCCTGGAACTGGTAAAACAAAAACGGTCAGTGTACTACTCTGGGCACTCTTGCAAATGAAATGCAGAACCCTTACATGTGCACCAACAAATGTTGCAGTTGTGGAAGTCGCCTCACGTCTAGTAAAGTTGGTTAGAGAATCATGTCCCACAAGCGACTGTTCATTGGGTAGCATCTTGTTATATGGAAACAAGAAGCGCATGAACATTGACGACGATCTTGAGGATGTGTTTCTTGATCACCGCGTCGATCGGCTTGAAGAGTGCTTTGCACCATCATCCGGGTGGAGTGATCACCTGAATTCTATGATAGAGTTTCTGGAAGGCTGTGTTGACTCTTACAAATTGTATCTAGAGAATGAAAAGAAAGCGGGAGAGGAGGATTCATTAAATGAAAAGGCAAAGGGAGAGGAGGATTCATCACATGAAAAGGAAGAAGAGGATTTGTTAACGTTTCACAATTTTGTTCAACAGAGATTCAGTCTTAAGACAAAGGACTGTTGGAGTGTATAAGAATCTTGGTCACTCACCTACCAGCAACTTTACTTTCTGGAATTAACTATAATCTGTTGACAAATCTTCGTCATTTTCTTCAGACCTTTGAAAGTTGTTGGGTGAAGCTAGTATTGCTGACAAAGAGCTGGAGGAAGTGTTTGCTCACTCCGAAGAATTGAATAGTGCAACTTCTCAGCTTAAGGGCAGGGAAGATAAGGGCTCAACAGTGCTCTTGTTGCACAAGATTAGAAGTGACTGCCTTTGGTTGCTAAGATCTCTTCGTGGATCATTGAAGATCCCACAAGGTCTACGCAAACATGTGATCCAAGAGTTTTGCTTTAAAGGTGCCTCCCTCATTTTATGCACCGTTTCAACTTCCTTTAGATTACATTCAGTGGGGAAGTACCCACTGGAGATGTTGGTTATAGATGAAGCTGCTCAACTAAAAGAATGTGAAGCGACGATTCCCTTACAACTTTTGGGTATACGCCATGCTATTCTCATTGGTGATGAATGCCAGCTGAGTGCAATGGTTCAAAGCAAGGTTCGTATTTATGGGACATCTATAATTTTCCGCCATAGAGAACTCCTAGTAAGTTCAAACTTGACACTTTCTTTACTTGTGGAGCCCACTTTTCAACAATGTAAACCATTCCTGTGGCAGTTGGTCCCACTATGGATAGCCATTGTTGTTTGTTCAAAAGTACTTCCCCAGAAGACAGTCCTAGCTGTATGTAACTGGCTTGATAACGGATAGTCATGAGCAGAGTACTGCCAAGCTGTGATTTTTTTTTTTTTTCAATGATGTGCCTAAACTGTGAATATCAATGAACTAGGAATCTGGATTTTTTTTTTCTTTCTGCAAAAATGTTTCTTCTATTGCTCATTTCTGAAGGTGGTTCCATGCTTTAAAAAGATGAGGCGCCTATTGGTATAGAACACTGCGCTGAATGAGAAGTATGATTCCAGTTCGAGGATTGTATACATTGGAAGTACTGCTATGTAGTATGTTACAATGTTGAAAAGTTTCTCTATCAGATTTGATGTTTATCCTTTTGCAGGTATCAGAGAGAGCTGGTGTTTGGAAGAAGCCTTTTTGAAAGTTGAGTTCGCTCGGAATTGGAAGGACCTTCTAAATATGACAGTACAGAATGCATCCCCTTCAATAAGTTCTTTTCCCAATGCTAACTTCTACAGATAAACAGAGATTTTGGTTATGGTCCAAATTGTCAACATCCAGATTACAAAAAGCCAATATCTTCCTGGAAAGGATGTATGGCTCCTACTCACTTTATAAATGTGCTGAAGGAATGGAGTATTTGATAGCATAGCCCAAAAAATGTGGTCGAGGATAGCCGTTAGTTTTGCTTGGGGGGGCCCCCGGTCCAAAGGGGTTTTGGGTTGGAAAGGGGGGAAAAAAAAAGGCTTTGGAAGGTATTTTGCTCTGAATTTGCGTAACAAGTATCTTCCTATTTGTTATGATATACGACATCAAATCTTAAATAATAAATAGCATAACATGCATATACCAACAGAGTATTAGATAAACCGACACAAAGATTCATGCAAACGAGTGTTTGCACTTTGCCAATAGGAAAATAGCTCCATGACTAGAATGAAATATGATAGGATGCTGTTTAAAAATGCCAATTGCCTGAGAAGATTTGGGAAAGATGCTTGGTGGAATTAGATAATTGGTTTGCATGATATAACTTGTCAAAATTATCTCTTCATTAGATTGTCGTCTGTATTTCTATATTGTTACATTGAAGTTTATGAAAATGTAGTCTCAAGGTTCTTTAGCCTTCAAATGCATTGTGAATTTTGATTTATGGAATTACTAGTGTTCTTTTTCTGTTTTTGTCATCAGGCAATTTTATCTCATTCCCTTTAATGACAACGAATGTTGATCTAACCTTGATTCTCTCTTTGCAGCATCTCTTTCTTTGAAAAGCAGAAGCTTATGTGGTTGGTAGTCCTTACTCTGCAGCAAGTTTCTGGAAATTCAAGAAAAGCTAGGAAAAACATTGAGACATATAGTGACTTTACTGTTACAAGTGTTCAGTACATGATGGGTTTCAAGGAGGTAAGCAGAGGATGTGATTATTATTCTACTGCGATCATATGGAAAGGTGCAGTTGGATCCTTTCCAGTTCTTCACGAACAAATGAGCTGCCTGACAAGGGCCAGTATTTCTATTGTTACTTCAATAGGATATTCATGAATTAGTGATTTTGTCTCAAATTAATGCATCAGTATTCAAGTCCTTGACTAGAGCACTTGTAGTTGTAGTTACAACCACATAATGCTTGACTGACCTATACTGCATTGATACAAACAAACATGTATTATATAGATTAAAAATAAAACCTTTTAAAAGTATCTAGATTCAAGCATAAACTTTAAGCACTATAGATCATGGTCCAGTTTGTCTTTTCTTTTTTTGTTTACTTGCTATGCTGTCCATTGCAGGCACTGCCTTTGGATCGTTAGGGAATGGGTTGACTTATCTAGCAGTGGTGTGTCTGAAAAAAAGTAGTTCTTGATGCAAAAAGTCGAGGTGCTACTTTAATGCAGCGGAGGATGCTCAATAGCTGAAGCAATCATATCTGCTGTCATTGAGATTGGTCAAATTTAATCATTCTGTTAGCATTCAAACTCTCTTCTTTTTAACAGAGCAAAGTGGAAGGATATTTCTGATTTCTTCTTGTTAGTAATCTTTTTGTTCCATTCATACTATCGCTGCAAATAACAAATTAGAAACCATTATAAAATATTTCTAATTATAAGGTTGTTAGTGATGAACCGTGAACAATTTTGTCTTAAAAACAACTAGGAGTCAGTGAACCTCAGTCTACCTGTATTCTCCAATGTGTTACAAAGAAGCTAGGAATTGAAGCTATACTAACTTGGGGTGTTCTAAACTGAAATTTTCAGTTGTTCCTTTCAAACTCTAGATTAATGAAATCTTCTCCAAAAAACTCTTAGTTTTTTTTTTTTTTAGCTTGTGTTTATCAGTATCTTATTGAAAACCCGAACATCTCATGTGAACATTTCCAATTTGTTTTCATTGTTTATCTCATTTATATATAATGTTCAATGCATATTTTTGTAAAGGAAATCAATTTGGTTTTTAAGTTTTACATTGGAAAATGGATTTAAAAAAACCCAACTATTCCTCACCACACACAAAACTTTGGCCGATTAGCCGATTCCTTAATTAATAACTTGGCTAATGTATATCTGAGTTATGGAGAAGTAAAGGGTTGTAGAATTAACTTGGATGAATCTTCTTTCAAAGTGGGCCAATGCTTAGGCCTAAGTGTTACATTCGTTCACTCTATGTCCAGACATTTCTGTGATAGGTGAACAGATATAGCATCTGTGACACTAATTGCAGATTGATCAGCGCATAATTGAAAACTGCATGGATTCAAAGGCTATGCTTTAAAGATGGCATGCCTAGTCACCAATTTCATACTCACAAATAACTACCAGATACTCAATCTAGAGCAATTTTCCTTTGGTATTTTGGATGATCATCCATATAATGCAAGAGTGACAATAATTTATCAACACAAATCATGATGAAAATGGATCTGTAAATACACACATGGCTTTCAATTGGCAGAATATAGTCCAAATGTTTAACATTTGGATATGACCAATTCATCGTTTGGTTTGAATATTTTGGCTGCTGAATCTGTTTTATAGTGCATGTGTCATAGAAATCAGAAAACCCATTAATATTGATGCTTTTTGGCTTTGTGTTGAAATCAGTACTAACGACTTCTGAGCTAGAATGGAAAATTAGTTCTAGAATGGATGGATATTAGAATTATTAGCCATCCATTCCATGAAGTTTTTCCTGCAATTTCGTCACATCCAAATGCTACCAGATCACTTTTTGGTAAATTTTCTGTGTTGTTTGCTTCTTCTGTGGTTCTATTATTCCTATGGTTCCATTTTTGGGGGTTAATTGATTTAACTTCTTGTTCCATAAATTTAATAGGTGAATTTGTTGTGACCATCATTAAGTTCCTGCACAACTGCATCTCACTTGTATTTCACTGGATTGCAGAATATCTTAGTAGTTATGTAATATTTTGATGTATATGCATGGTAATTATTTTTAAAAAATATGCATGGTAATTATTGGAAATGATTCTGCACTTACTTGGAATTGATTTTATTTGTTTCTGTGAGTTCGCATTGACTATTAATATCCACTGCTATTTAATATTAGTTTTACTCTTCATTAAGTCATTGATCAAATGTGTTTCATTTATTTGATATATTATTTAGAGGATATATTGGTTTATCTTATGGTCTAATTGCTTCTTGTTTGTTCTGCATAGGTTGAATTCACCATAATTTCAGGATTCTTTTGCCAAGATAATGAAAATGGCATTCGGAAGGAAGTGATTGAGTTAATTATGAAGCTTTCTAGGGTTGGCGTCCTAAGAATGAGGATGTTGTGAAAGGATGTTCCTTCCTGCTTTTGAAGCAGTATGGTGTTAAGGGCAATATGTTATTTGGGTTGACATTTTGAAGGAGGATTCACTATATTCAGTATTGAAAATTTGGGATATTGTACCTTTAGCAGAGATACCAAAATGGTAGTGCGTTCGAATGCCATGATTGGGATGTATACTGAGGATCAAGTTAAAATGCAGATTCAAATGCAAAGAGGGGTATGTTGATTCTCTTCTCTTTTTTCCTCAACAACTGTCATTTTTTTGGTTTATTATTTGTGTTCTAACATAGTTGTAACTCCTGCAAAAAAGTTTACATATTCAAAATGAAATTTTAACATGTTCATACTGTTTTCCTGTTTTGATTTGTGGGTTATACAAAACTAGTTTTGAGAAATGTTAAAGGATCCTCGGTTGTGCACTTGTACTCTTTTAGCTAGGTAACATTGCTTATGAAGACATCAACTAGACCCAAAAAATTCAGCCAGTTCAGCAAATAGCTGAAATTTGAGTAACATATGTGTATCAAGTCGAACGACCTGTAGTTTCAGTTTGACGAACATTGGTTTTAGATGAGGAGACAATGACTAGTCAGGAATCCCCGCTAGGTGGAGAAATGGTTCTAGTCAATGGAAGAATCATTATATGATGGTCACTTTTTTATAATAAAAAGTTCAGTTCA